>OU744329.1:20081970-20101617 GCA_916610235.2 Lasioglossum morio
AGTCGCGCTCGACCGCGAGGGGAACATGAAGCGCCGAACAACGATGCGATCATGCGAACCGGCGCGACGGAAATAATTAATTTTCAATCGGAGAGGCAACTTTCGATCGTCTCGAAGACCACGACGACGATCGAGCCTCGATTACCGATCGACGAGCCACGGGAAACGCCGCAAAAAAAGAAACTTCCGATTCCCGGGGATCGAACGCGCGGAATAACTTTTGTTTTTGTTTAACTAACCGAACCCTCGCACAATGAAAGGGTTGGGTTAGAATAAAATTTTAATCGAAGAAGGAAAAAAAAAAAGAAAAACGCGAAGAGTTACACAGACGAATACTAAGCGATCGAGAGGGCAACGACAAATGAACGAACAGGGACGCGAACCGAAAAACGAAAATGAGACGCGTAGACGATAAACTGAAAATTCCGAAAGCAGTAAAGAAAGGACAGAGAACGGTTAACAAACGGGAAGTCCGACAAACGACAACAACAATAAACGCGAAAATCAGAGGACAAAATGCAGCATTTACAAATGTAAACAGAATAGAGGAATGACAAAATGCAGGAAAAAGTAGGGTCCCCTGCATAAACGAAAATTAGAGATAGAGTCGAACGTAGGGTAAACGCAGGCCAGAAAAAAGGGATCATTGTTCATCGGCACGAGACGGCTTAGGTAAACGGGCCAGCAAAAATTGAGAGACAAGCGAGGCGAAACACGTCGTTGAAAAAATCAACACGTGTTGCGCCTCGACGTCCAGCATGGCCAATTGAGATCGAAATTCCTCGAAAGGAAAAGCCAGACGACGATGAACACGCGATCTCTTCTAGGGCGGGACCCAACACGAAAATATACGCGAGAGCCCCAAACTTCCGAGGGCGGTCCTCTCCCCACCCGCGGAAATAGAAGGAAACGCGAAACCAAGACTCGACGCAAGGGTAGAAACCGAGAGATAGCCTCAGTTCGAAACGGAAAAAGATCGCGTGCGGATCGCGACCAAACTACGAACGACCGCGAACAATTACAAACGACCGCTATTAATCCACGTACTTTCGCGAACAATTGTAAACAATCGCGATTAATGTACGTACTTTCGCGAACAATTACAAACGACCGCGATTAATCCACGTACTTTCGCGAACAATTGTAAACAATCGCGATTAATGTACGTACTTTCGCGAACAATTGCAAACGACCGCGATTAATTTACGTACGTCCGCGAACAATTGCAAACGACCGCGATTAATTTACACGAACAAGTGAGAACAATCGCGATTAAGATTACGCACGATCGCGAACAAGTGCAAAAATCGCGGATAAATACGAACAATCGTGGAAAACCGTGGCAACAAACTGAAGTGATTAGTGAAAACGTGAAACGAGCGTAGGAATTGAAAGCAGAGCAAACGGGCCCGAAGGAAGGAGAAGAGCGCGAATACGGAATACAAGGAATAGCTGAAAAAGGTAGGACCATGCGTTCTTTCACTAAGAGAAGTTTAGGAAGAAAAACAGAAATAGCGTATCCGCGAAAACGAGACACCGAAAACAGTAAACTGACGGAATCAAGTGGTCACAGCAGCGAAAAGTGGTCCGAGAAAAGTGTGAAAAAGCAGGATGAAAAATTAAAATAATTATAAATAAAATAAACAGTTACCTTCCTCAGAATGTATGGAATAAAGGGGTAACAACCGCGAGAAAAAATAACTTAAGTAATCTTTACAAAACGAACCTCTATCGCTGCGTCCGTCACCCACAGGCGCCGAGGTACGATGGAACTTCGTTCAGCTCACTCTGCTTGTTCTCACTTTTCTCAACTCGTATCAACAACAATCTCGAACATCTCCGACGACCTCGATGATGATTTGACACCTGTAAAGTAAATAAATGAATAGCTAATTAATTGAAATTTTGTGAAAATCATCGCGCGACAAGTTCACGTAAACGCGTATAATTAATAATTGATTAAACGTCGTAACTTGTCGCAAGATGAGGGCGGGAACCCTTCGGGAGAACTAGCTGTCCAGTTAACGTAAATAACAAACTATTTCATCCCTCACTCAGTGAGGAATGAGATAGATACAGAATATATAAGTTACCAAACAACCAAATAAAAATTGTCTAAACAGCTAGCATTTCACTTCTCGAATAAACGACATAAATCACATAAACTATAAATTACATTTCCAAATTAGAAAAGAACATAGAATACGTGTAGTTGAAAATAGAACGATACAATCACCGACGTAGCACGAATAAGAATAAAACAAACAAAATGTCAAATCATAATCGAATAGCGCAGACACTCGCGAATGTAGAACAGTATCTGTGAGATAGAAATAACAGGCTAAATAGAATTCAAAATTAACAGTAAAATATCAAACATAATTGCAGAATACAATAGACTGAAAACTTTCCAATTTTCAATTCTTCAACTTTTCAATTCTTCAAACTCTTCAAATCTTACAAATTCACAGAAATAACATTAGAACTCGCACGAATAAAATCTTGAAACCAACAATATTAAGAGAAAAACTCAATGTCGACAAAACTTTCAAAACAAAATCTCACAGATGCAATCGAACTAAAAATGACCACGAATGCCTGCACATAAACTGATAGCTTGATCCCGTCAGGCAACTGCAGGAAATAGTCGAAATCGTCGCAGTAAATCAAAAGAATGAGGTTTGCACGAACAAACAAATTAGCGATGAACACGTGGCAGGTCGACAGGCAGTTACAAGACCCCGTACATAGAAGAAAAAGAAAAACAAAGATAAATATATTTGAAGCAACAGGTAGAAGCAATATAGCAATAAAATAGGTTAAATTACTACTAGTAATTCATTTTACATATTATATATTAGTAAGGTGTATTAGTAATATAATTAGTAATATAAATTGGTTTATGTGCTAGTAATATGAATTACTAAAAGTAATAAAAAGCTAGTCGCAATAAGCAAGTGCTGTTTGCACGGGCACGTCCAAAGAAGGAAATGCTCGTACAAACAAGAAAATGTCAAATAATTAATCAATTCAATTATCAACCTCGTGATTAGACACGTGCACGTTCAGCAATCACAAATTGCCAGGACGATGAACAGCAAATTCCAAATTGCAGGATAAATCTAAAAATAAAAATAGAATCAGTAAATATAACAGAAATTGAAAATTCAAGGCAAATAATAGAATTAACGTAAAATTGCGATTAGTTTGTAATTAGACCAGAACGATACAAATACTAGGAGATAGAACAGGACCGCGATTTAATTATGAACAAATACCGAAGTCACGAAATGATACAAGTCGAACGGACACGGGCGCGACTCGCGCGCGAAGCGACCACGTGCACCGTTCGAATTGTAAACAATGAAGCTAGGCGAGTCGCGCTCGACCGCGAGGGGAACATGAAGCGCCGAACAACGATGCGATCATGCGAACCGGCGCGACGCAAATAATTAATTTTCAATCGGAGAGGCAACTTTCGATCGTCTCGAAGACCACGACGACGATCGAGCCTCGATTACCGATCGACGAGCCACGGGAAACGTCGCAAAAAAAGAAACTTCCGATTCCCGGGGATCGAACGCGCGGAATAACTTTTGTTTTTGTTTAACTAACCGAACCCTCGCACAATGAAAGGGTTGGGTTAGAATAAAATTTTAATCGAAGAAGGAAAAAAAAAAAGAAAAACGCGAAGAGTTACACAGACGAATACTAAGCGATCGAGAGGGCAACGACAAATGAACGAACAGGGACGCGAACCGAAAAACGAAAATGAGACGCGTAGACGATAAACTGAAAATTCCGAAAGCAGTAAAGAAAGGACAGAGAACGGTTAACAAACGGGAAGTCCGACAAACGACAACAACAATAAACGCGAAAATCAGAGGACAAAATGCAGCATTTACAAATGTAAACAGAATAGAGGAATGACAAAATGCAGGAAAAAGTAGGGTCCCCTGCATAAACGAAAATTAGAGATAGAGTCGAACGTAGGGTAAACGCAGGCCAGAAAAAAAGGGATCATTGTTCATCGGCACGAGACGGCTTAGGTAAACGGGCCAGCAAAAATTGAGAGACAAGCGAGGCGAAACACGTCGTTGAAAAAATCAACACGTGTTTGCGCCTCGACGTCAAGCATGGCCAATTGAGATCGAAATTCCTCGAAAGGAAAAGCCAGACGACGATGAACACGCGATCTCTTCTAGGGCGGGACCCAACACGAAAATATACGCGAGAGCCCCAAACTTCCGAGGGCGGTCCTCTCCCCACCCGCGGAAATAGAAGGAAACGCGAAACCAAGACTCGACGCAAGGGTAGAAACCGAGAGATAGCCTCAGTTCGAAACGGAAAAAGATCGCGTGCGGATCGCGACCAAACTACGAACGACCGCGAACAATTACAAACGACCGCGATTAATCCACGTACTTTCGCGAACAATTGTAAACAATCGCGATTAATGTACGTACTTTCGCGAACAATTACAAACGACCGCGATTAATCCACGTACTTTCGCGAACAATTGTAAACAATCGCGATTAATGTACGTACTTTCGCGAACAATTGCAAACGACCGCGATTAATTTACGTACGTCCGCGAACAATTGCAAACGACCGCGATTAATTTACACGAACAAGTGAGAACAATCGCGATTAAGATTACGCACGATCGCGAACAAGTGCAAAAATCGCGGATAAATACGAACAATCGTGGAAAACCGTGGCAACAAACTGAAGTGATTAGTGAAAACGTGAAACGAGCGTAGGAATTGAAAGCAGAGCAAACGGGCCCGAAGGAAGGAGAAGAGCGCGAATACGGAATACAAGGAATAGCTGAAAAAGGTAGGACCATGCGTTCTTTCACTAAGAGAAGTTTAGGAAGAAAAACAGAAATAGCGTATCCGCGAAAACGAGACACCGAAAACAGTAAACTGACGGAATCAAGTGGTCACAGCAGCGAAAAGTGGTCCGAGAAAAGTGTGAAAAAGCAGGATGAAAAATTAAAATAATTATAAATAAAATAAACAGTTACCTTCCTCAGAATGTATGGAATAAAGGGGTAACAACCGCGAGAAAAAATAACTTAAGTAATCTTTACAAAACGAACCTCTATCGCTGCGTCCGTCACCCACAGGCGCCGAGGTACGATGGAACTTCGTTCAGCTCACTCTGCTTGTTCTCACTTTTCTCAACTCGTATCAACAACAATCTCGAACATCTCCGACGACCTCGATGATGATTTGACACCTGTAAAGTAAATAAATGAATAGCTAATTAATTGAAATTTTGTGAAAATCATCGCGCGACAAGTTCACGTAAACGCGTATAATTAATAATTGATTAAACGTCGTAACTTGTCGCAAGATGAGGGCGGGAACCCTTCGGGAGAACTAGCTGTCCAGTTAACGTAAATAACAAACTATTTCATCCCTCACTCAGTGAGGAATGAGATAGATACAGAATATATAAGTTACCAAACAACCAAATAAAAATTGTCTAAACAGCTAGCATTTCACTTCTCGAATAAACGACATAAATCACATAAACTATAAATTACATTTCCAAATTAGAAAAGAACATAGAATACGTGTAGTTGAAAATAGAACGATACAATCACCGACGTAGCACGAATAAGAATAAAACAAACAAAATGTCAAATCATAATCGAATAGCGCAGACACTCGCGAATATAGAACAGTATCTGTGAGATAGAAATAACAGGCTAAATAGAATTCAAAATTAACAGTAAAATATCAAACATAATTGCAGAATACAATAGACTGAAAACTTTCCAATTTTCAATTCTTCAACTTTTCAATTCTTCAAACTCTTCAAATCTTACAAATTCACAGAAATAACATTAGAACTCGCACGAATAAAATCTTGAAACCAACAATATTAAGAGAAAAACTCAATGTCGACAAAACTTTCAAAACAAAATCTCACAGATGCAATCGAACTAAAAATGACCACGAATGCCTGCACATAAACTGATAGCTTGATCCCGTCAGGCAACTGCAGGAAATAGTCGAAATCGTCGCAGTAAATCAAAAGAATGAGGTTTGCACGAACAAACAAATTAGCGATGAACACGTGGCAGGTCGACAGGCAGTTGCAAGACCCCGTACATAGAAGAAAAAGAAAAACAAAGATAAATATATTTGAAGCAACAGGTAGAAGCAATATAGCAATAAAATAGGTTAAATTACTACTAGTAATTCATTTTACATATTATATATTAGTAAGGTGTATTAGTAATATAATTAGTAATATAAATTGGTTTATGTGCTAGTAATATGAATTACTAAAAGTAATAAAAAGCTAGTCGCAATAAGCAAGTGCTGTTTGCACGGGCACGTCCAAAGAAGGAAATGCTCGTACAAACAAGAAAATGTCAAATAATTAATCAATTCAATTATCAACCTCGTGATTAGACACGTGCACGTTCAGCAATCACAAATTGCCAGGACGATGAACAGCAAATTCCAAATTGCAGGATAAATCTAAAAATAAAAATAGAATCAGTAAATATAACAGAAATTGAAAATTCAAGGCAAATAATAGAATTAACGTAAAATTGCGATTAGTTTGTAATTAGACCAGAACGATACAAATACTAGGAGATAGAACAGGACCGCGATTTAATTATGAACAAATACCGAAGTCACGAAATGATACAAGTCGAACGGACACGGGCGCGACTCGCGCGCGAAGCGACCACGTGCACCGTTCGAATTGTAAACAATGAAGCTAGGCGAGTCGCGCTCGACCGCGAGGGGAACATGAAGCGCCGAACAACGATGCGATCATGCGAACCGGCGCGACGGAAATAATTAATTTTCAATCGGAGAGGCAACTTTCGATCGTCTCGAAGACCACGACGACGATCGAGCCTCGATTACCGATCGACGAGCCACGGGAAACGTCGCAAAAAAAGAAACTTCCGATTCCCGGGGATCGAACGCGCGGAATAACTTTTGTTTTTGTTTAACTAACCGAACCCTCGCACAATGAAAGGGTTGGGTTAGAATAAAATTTTAATCGAAGAAGGAAAAAAAAAAAGAAAAACGCGAAGAGTTACACAGACGAATACTAAGCGATCGAGAGGGCAACGACAAATGAACGAACAGGGACGCGAACCGAAAAACGAAAATGAGACGCGTAGACGATAAACTGAAAATTCCGAAAGCAGTAAAGAAAGGACAGAGAACGGTTAACAAACGGGAAGTCCGACAAACGACAACAACAATAAACGCGAAAATCAGAGGACAAAATGCAGCATTTACAAATGTAAACAGAATAGAGGAATGACAAAATGCAGGAAAAAGTAGGGTTAGGTTAGGTTAGGTTAGGTTAGGTTAGGTTAGGTTAGGTTAGGTTAGGTTAGGTTAGGTTAGGTTAGGTTAGGTTAGGTTAGGTTAGGTTAGGTTAGGTTAGGTTAGGTTAGGTTAGGTTAGGTTAGGTTAGGTTAGGTTAGGTTAGGTTAGGTTAGGTTAGGTTAGGTTAGGTTAGGTTAGGTTAGGTTAGGTTAGGTTAGGTTAGGTTAGGTTAGGTTAGGTTAGGTTAGGTTAGGTTAGGTTAGGTTAGGTTAGGTTAGGTTAGGTTAGGTTAGGTTAGGTTAGGTTAGGTTAGGTTAGGTTAGGTTAGGTTAGGTTAGGTTAGGTTAGGTTAGGTTAGGTTAGGTTAGGTTAGGTTAGGTTAGGTTAGGTTAGGTTAGGTTAGGTTAGGTTAGGTTAGGTTAGGTTAGGTTAGGTTAGGTTAGGTTAGGTTAGGTTAGGTTAGGTTAGGTTAGGTTAGGTTAGGTTAGGTTAGGTTAGGTTAGGTTAGGTTAGGTTAGGTTAGGTTAGGTTAGGTTAGGTTAGGTTAGGTTAGGTTAGGTTAGGTTAGGTTAGGTTAGGTTAGGTTAGGTTAGGTTAGGTTAGGTTAGGTTAGGTTAGGTTAGGTTAGGTTAGGTTAGGTTAGGTTAGGTTAGGTTAGGTTAGGTTAGGTTAGGTTAGGTTAGGTTAGGTTAGGTTAGGTTAGGTTAGGTTAGGTTAGGTTAGGTTAGGTTAGGTTAGGTTAGGTTAGGTTAGGTTAGGTTAGGTTAGGTTAGGTTAGGTTAGGTTAGGTTAGGTTAGGTTAGGTTAGGTTAGGTTAGGTTAGGTTAGGTTAGGTTAGGTTAGGTTAGGTTAGGTTAGGTTAGGTTAGGTTAGGTTAGGTTAGGTTAGGTTAGGTTAGGTTAGGTTAGGTTAGGTTAGGTTAGGTTAGGTTAGGTTAGGTTAGGTTAGGTTAGGTTAGGTTAGGTTAGGTTAGGTTAGGTTAGGTTAGGTTAGGTTAGGTTAGGTTAGGTTAGGTTAGGTTAGGTTAGGTTAGGTTAGGTTAGGTTAGGTTAGGTTAGGTTAGGTTAGGTTAGGTTAGGTTAGGTTAGGTTAGGTTAGGTTAGGTTAGGTTAGGTTAGGTTAGGTTAGGTTAGGTTAGGTTAGGTTAGGTTAGGTTAGGTTAGGTTAGGTTAGGTTAGGTTAGGTTAGGTTAGGTTAGGTTAGGTTAGGTTAGGTTAGGTTAGGTTAGGTTAGGTTAGGTTAGGTTAGGTTAGGTTAGGTTAGGTTAGGTTAGGTTAGGTTAGGTTAGGTTAGGTTAGGTTAGGTTAGGTTAGGTTAGGTTAGGTTAGGTTAGGTTAGGTTAGGTTAGGTTAGGTTAGGTTAGGTTAGGTTAGGTTAGGTTAGGTTAGGTTAGGTTAGGTTAGGTTAGGTTAGGTTAGGTTAGGTTAGGTTAGGTTAGGTTAGGTTAGGTTAGGTTAGGTTAGGTTAGGTTAGGTTAGGTTAGGTTAGGTTAGGTTAGGTTAGGTTAGGTTAGGTTAGGTTAGGTTAGGTTAGGTTAGGTTAGGTTAGGTTAGGTTAGGTTAGGTTAGGTTAGGTTAGGTTAGGTTAGGTTAGGTTAGGTTAGGTTAGGTTAGGTTAGGTTAGGTTAGGTTAGGTTAGGTTAGGTTAGGTTAGGTTAGGTTAGGTTAGGTTAGGTTAGGTTAGGTTAGGTTAGGTTAGGTTAGGTTAGGTTAGGTTAGGTTAGGTTAGGTTAGGTTAGGTTAGGTTAGGTTAGGTTAGGTTAGGTTAGGTTAGGTTAGGTTAGGTTAGGTTAGGTTAGGTTAGGTTAGGTTAGGTTAGGTTAGGTTAGGTTAGGTTAGGTTAGGTTAGGTTAGGTTAGGTTAGGTTAGGTTAGGTTAGGTTAGGTTAGGTTAGGTTAGGTTAGGTTAGGTTAGGTTAGGTTAGGTTAGGTTAGGTTAGGTTAGGTTAGGTTAGGTTAGGTTAGGTTAGGTTAGGTTAGGTTAGGTTAGGTTAGGTTAGGTTAGGTTAGGTTAGGTTAGGTTAGGTTAGGTTAGGTTAGGTTAGGTTAGGTTAGGTTAGGTTAGGTTAGGTTAGGTTAGGTTAGGTTAGGTTAGGTTAGGTTAGGTTAGGTTAGGTTAGGTTAGGTTAGGTTAGGTTAGGTTAGGTTAGGTTAGGTTAGGTTAGGTTAGGTTAGGTTAGGTTAGGTTAGGTTAGGTTAGGTTAGGTTAGGTTAGGTTAGGTTAGGTTAGGTTAGGTTAGGTTAGGTTAGGTTAGGTTAGGTTAGGTTAGGTTAGGTTAGGTTAGGTTAGGTTAGGTTAGGTTAGGTTAGGTTAGGTTAGGTTAGGTTAGGTTAGGTTAGGTTAGGTTAGGTTAGGTTAGGTTAGGTTAGGTTAGGTTAGGTTAGGTTAGGTTAGGTTAGGTTAGGTTAGGTTAGGTTAGGTTAGGTTAGGTTAGGTTAGGTTAGGTTAGGTTAGGTTAGGTTAGGTTAGGTTAGGTTAGGTTAGGTTAGGTTAGGTTAGGTTAGGTTAGGTTAGGTTAGGTTAGGTTAGGTTAGGTTAGGTTAGGTTAGGTTAGGTTAGGTTAGGTTAGGTTAGGTTAGGTTAGGTTAGGTTAGGTTAGGTTAGGTTAGGTTAGGTTAGGTTAGGTTAGGTTAGGTTAGGTTAGGTTAGGTTAGGTTAGGTTAGGTTAGGTTAGGTTAGGTTAGGTTAGGTTAGGTTAGGTTAGGTTAGGTTAGGTTAGGTTAGGTTAGGTTAGGTTAGGTTAGGTTAGGTTAGGTTAGGTTAGGTTAGGTTAGGTTAGGTTAGGTTAGGTTAGGTTAGGTTAGGTTAGGTTAGGTTAGGTTAGGTTAGGTTAGGTTAGGTTAGGTTAGGTTAGGTTAGGTTAGGTTAGGTTAGGTTAGGTTAGGTTAGGTTAGGTTAGGTTAGGTTAGGTTAGGTTAGGTTAGGTTAGGTTAGGTTAGGTTAGGTTAGGTTAGGTTAGGTTAGGTTAGGTTAGGTTAGGTTAGGTTAGGTTAGGTTAGGTTAGGTTAGGTTAGGTTAGGTTAGGTTAGGTTAGGTTAGGTTAGGTTAGGTTAGGTTAGGTTAGGTTAGGTTAGGTTAGGTTAGGTTAGGTTAGGTTAGGTTAGGTTAGGTTAGGTTAGGTTAGGTTAGGTTAGGTTAGGTTAGGTTAGGTTAGGTTAGGTTAGGTTAGGTTAGGTTAGGTTAGGTTAGGTTAGGTTAGGTTAGGTTAGGTTAGGTTAGGTTAGGTTAGGTTAGGTTAGGTTAGGTTAGGTTAGGTTAGGTTAGGTTAGGTTAGGTTAGGTTAGGTTAGGTTAGGTTAGGTTAGGTTAGGTTAGGTTAGGTTAGGTTAGGTTAGGTTAGGTTAGGTTAGGTTAGGTTAGGTTAGGTTAGGTTAGGTTAGGTTAGGTTAGGTTAGGTTAGGTTAGGTTAGGTTAGGTTAGGTTAGGTTAGGTTAGGTTAGGTTAGGTTAGGTTAGGTTAGGTTAGGTTAGGTTAGGTTAGGTTAGGTTAGGTTAGGTTAGGTTAGGTTAGGTTAGGTTAGGTTAGGTTAGGTTAGGTTAGGTTAGGTTAGGTTAGGTTAGGTTAGGTTAGGTTAGGTTAGGTTAGGTTAGGTTAGGTTAGGTTAGGTTAGGTTAGGTTAGGTTAGGTTAGGTTAGGTTAGGTTAGGTTAGGTTAGGTTAGGTTAGGTTAGGTTAGGTTAGGTTAGGTTAGGTTAGGTTAGGTTAGGTTAGGTTAGGTTAGGTTAGGTTAGGTTAGGTTAGGTTAGGTTAGGTTAGGTTAGGTTAGGTTAGGTTAGGTTAGGTTAGGTTAGGTTAGGTTAGGTTAGGTTAGGTTAGGTTAGGTTAGGTTAGGTTAGGTTAGGTTAGGTTAGGTTAGGTTAGGTTAGGTTAGGTTAGGTTAGGTTAGGTTAGGTTAGGTTAGGTTAGGTTAGGTTAGGTTAGGTTAGGTTAGGTTAGGTTAGGTTAGGTTAGGTTAGGTTAGGTTAGGTTAGGTTAGGTTAGGTTAGGTTAGGTTAGGTTAGGTTAGGTTAGGTTAGGTTAGGTTAGGTTAGGTTAGGTTAGGTTAGGTTAGGTTAGGTTAGGTTAGGTTAGGTTAGGTTAGGTTAGGTTAGGTTAGGTTAGGTTAGGTTAGGTTAGGTTAGGTTAGGTTAGGTTAGGTTAGGTTAGGTTAGGTTAGGTTAGGTTAGGTTAGGTTAGGTTAGGTTAGGTTAGGTTAGGTTAGGTTAGGTTAGGTTAGGTTAGGTTAGGTTAGGTTAGGTTAGGTTAGGTTAGGTTAGGTTAGGTTAGGTTAGGTTAGGTTAGGTTAGGTTAGGTTAGGTTAGGTTAGGTTAGGTTAGGTTAGGTTAGGTTAGGTTAGGTTAGGTTAGGTTAGGTTAGGTTAGGTTAGGTTAGGTTAGGTTAGGTTAGGTTAGGTTAGGTTAGGTTAGGTTAGGTTAGGTTAGGTTAGGTTAGGTTAGGTTAGGTTAGGTTAGGTTAGGTTAGGTTAGGTTAGGTTAGGTTAGGTTAGGTTAGGTTAGGTTAGGTTAGGTTAGGTTAGGTTAGGTTAGGTTAGGTTAGGTTAGGTTAGGTTAGGTTAGGTTAGGTTAGGTTAGGTTAGGTTAGGTTAGGTTAGGTTAGGTTAGGTTAGGTTAGGTTAGGTTAGGTTAGGTTAGGTTAGGTTAGGTTAGGTTAGGTTAGGTTAGGTTAGGTTAGGTTAGGTTAGGTTAGGTTAGGTTAGGTTAGGTTAGGTTAGGTTAGGTTAGGTTAGGTTAGGTTAGGTTAGGTTAGGTTAGGTTAGGTTAGGTTAGGTTAGGTTAGGTTAGGTTAGGTTAGGTTAGGTTAGGTTAGGTTAGGTTAGGTTAGGTTAGGTTAGGTTAGGTTAGGTTAGGTTAGGTTAGGTTAGGTTAGGTTAGGTTAGGTTAGGTTAGGTTAGGTTAGGTTAGGTTAGGTTAGGTTAGGTTAGGTTAGGTTAGGTTAGGTTAGGTTAGGTTAGGTTAGGTTAGGTTAGGTTAGGTTAGGTTAGGTTAGGTTAGGTTAGGTTAGGTTAGGTTAGGTTAGGTTAGGTTAGGTTAGGTTAGGTTAGGTTAGGTTAGGTTAGGTTAGGTTAGGTTAGGTTAGGTTAGGTTAGGTTAGGTTAGGTTAGGTTAGGTTAGGTTAGGTTAGGTTAGGTTAGGTTAGGTTAGGTTAGGTTAGGTTAGGTTAGGTTAGGTTAGGTTAGGTTAGGTTAGGTTAGGTTAGGTTAGGTTAGGTTAGGTTAGGTTAGGTTAGGTTAGGTTAGGTTAGGTTAGGTTAGGTTAGGTTAGGTTAGGTTAGGTTAGGTTAGGTTAGGTTAGGTTAGGTTAGGTTAGGTTAGGTTAGGTTAGGTTAGGTTAGGTTAGGTTAGGTTAGGTTAGGTTAGGTTAGGTTAGGTTAGGTTAGGTTAGGTTAGGTTAGGTTAGGTTAGGTTAGGTTAGGTTAGGTTAGGTTAGGTTAGGTTAGGTTAGGTTAGGTTAGGTTAGGTTAGGTTAGGTTAGGTTAGGTTAGGTTAGGTTAGGTTAGGTTAGGTTAGGTTAGGTTAGGTTAGGTTAGGTTAGGTTAGGTTAGGTTAGGTTAGGTTAGGTTAGGTTAGGTTAGGTTAGGTTAGGTTAGGTTAGGTTAGGTTAGGTTAGGTTAGGTTAGGTTAGGTTAGGTTAGGTTAGGTTAGGTTAGGTTAGGTTAGGTTAGGTTAGGTTAGGTTAGGTTAGGTTAGGTTAGGTTAGGTTAGGTTAGGTTAGGTTAGGTTAGGTTAGGTTAGGTTAGGTTAGGTTAGGTTAGGTTAGGTTAGGTTAGGTTAGGTTAGGTTAGGTTAGGTTAGGTTAGGTTAGGTTAGGTTAGGTTAGGTTAGGTTAGGTTAGGTTAGGTTAGGTTAGGTTAGGTTAGGTTAGGTTAGGTTAGGTTAGGTTAGGTTAGGTTAGGTTAGGTTAGGTTAGGTTAGGTTAGGTTAGGTTAGGTTAGGTTAGGTTAGGTTAGGTTAGGTTAGGTTAGGTTAGGTTAGGTTAGGTTAGGTTAGGTTAGGTTAGGTTAGGTTAGGTTAGGTTAGGTTAGGTTAGGTTAGGTTAGGTTAGGTTAGGTTAGGTTAGGTTAGGTTAGGTTAGGTTAGGTTAGGTTAGGTTAGGTTAGGTTAGGTTAGGTTAGGTTAGGTTAGGTTAGGTTAGGTTAGGTTAGGTTAGGTTAGGTTAGGTTAGGTTAGGTTAGGTTAGGTTAGGTTAGGTTAGGTTAGGTTAGGTTAGGTTAGGTTAGGTTAGGTTAGGTTAGGTTAGGTTAGGTTAGGTTAGGTTAGGTTAGGTTAGGTTAGGTTAGGTTAGGTTAGGTTAGGTTAGGTTAGGTTAGGTTAGGTTAGGTTAGGTTAGGTTAGGTTAGGTTAGGTTAGGTTAGGTTAGGTTAGGTTAGGTTAGGTTAGGTTAGGTTAGGTTAGGTTAGGTTAGGTTAGGTTAGGTTAGGTTAGGTTAGGTTAGGTTAGGTTAGGTTAGGTTAGGTTAGGTTAGGTTAGGTTAGGTTAGGTTAGGTTAGGTTAGGTTAGGTTAGGTTAGGTTAGGTTAGGTTAGGTTAGGTTAGGTTAGGTTAGGTTAGGTTAGGTTAGGTTAGGTTAGGTTAGGTTAGGTTAGGTTAGGTTAGGTTAGGTTAGGTTAGGTTAGGTTAGGTTAGGTTAGGTTAGGTTAGGTTAGGTTAGGTTAGGTTAGGTTAGGTTAGGTTAGGTTAGGTTAGGTTAGGTTAGGTTAGGTTAGGTTAGGTTAGGTTAGGTTAGGTTAGGTTAGGTTAGGTTAGGTTAGGTTAGGTTAGGTTAGGTTAGGTTAGGTTAGGTTAGGTTAGGTTAGGTTAGGTTAGGTTAGGTTAGGTTAGGTTAGGTTAGGTTAGGTTAGGTTAGGTTAGGTTAGGTTAGGTTAGGTTAGGTTAGGTTAGGTTAGGTTAGGTTAGGTTAGGTTAGGTTAGGTTAGGTTAGGTTAGGTTAGGTTAGGTTAGGTTAGGTTAGGTTAGGTTAGGTTAGGTTAGGTTAGGTTAGGTTAGGTTAGGTTAGGTTAGGTTAGGTTAGGTTAGGTTAGGTTAGGTTAGGTTAGGTTAGGTTAGGTTAGGTTAGGTTAGGTTAGGTTAGGTTAGGTTAGGTTAGGTTAGGTTAGGTTAGGTTAGGTTAGGTTAGGTTAGGTTAGGTTAGGTTAGGTTAGGTTAGGTTAGGTTAGGTTAGGTTAGGTTAGGTTAGGTTAGGTTAGGTTAGGTTAGGTTAGGTTAGGTTAGGTTAGGTTAGGTTAGGTTAGGTTAGGTTAGGTTAGGTTAGGTTAGGTTAGGTTAGGTTAGGTTAGGTTAGGTTAGGTTAGGTTAGGTTAGGTTAGGTTAGGTTAGGTTAGGTTAGGTTAGGTTAGGTTAGGTTAGGTTAGGTTAGGTTAGGTTAGGTTAGGTTAGGTTAGGTTAGGTTAGGTTAGGTTAGGTTAGGTTAGGTTAGGTTAGGTTAGGTTAGGTTAGGTTAGGTTAGGTTAGGTTAGGTTAGGTTAGGTTAGGTTAGGTTAGGTTAGGTTAGGTTAGGTTAGGTTAGGTTAGGTTAGGTTAGGTTAGGTTAGGTTAGGTTAGGTTAGGTTAGGTTAGGTTAGGTTAGGTTAGGTTAGGTTAGGTTAGGTTAGGTTAGGTTAGGTTAGGTTAGGTTAGGTTAGGTTAGGTTAGGTTAGGTTAGGTTAGGTTAGGTTAGGTTAGGTTAGGTTAGGTTAGGTTAGGTTAGGTTAGGTTAGGTTAGGTTAGGTTAGGTTAGGTTAGGTTAGGTTAGGTTAGGTTAGGTTAGGTTAGGTTAGGTTAGGTTAGGTTAGGTTAGGTTAGGTTAGGTTAGGTTAGGTTAGGTTAGGTTAGGTTAGGTTAGGTTAGGTTAGGTTAGGTTAGGTTAGGTTAGGTTAGGTTAGGTTAGGTTAGGTTAGGTTAGGTTAGGTTAGGTTAGGTTAGGTTAGGTTAGGTTAGGTTAGGTTAGGTTAGGTTAGGTTAGGTTAGGTTAGGTTAGGTTAGGTTAGGTTAGGTTAGGTTAGGTTAGGTTAGGTTAGGTTAGGTTAGGTTAGGTTAGGTTAGGTTAGGTTAGGTTAGGTTAGGTTAGGTTAGGTTAGGTTAGGTTAGGTTAGGTTAGGTTAGGTTAGGTTAGGTTAGGTTAGGTTAGGTTAGGTTAGGTTAGGTTAGGTTAGGTTAGGTTAGGTTAGGTTAGGTTAGGTTAGGTTAGGTTAGGTTAGGTTAGGTTAGGTTAGGTTAGGTTAGGTTAGGTTAGGTTAGGTTAGGTTAGGTTAGGTTAGGTTAGGTTAGGTTAGGTTAGGTTAGGTTAGGTTAGGTTAGGTTAGGTTAGGTTAGGTTAGGTTAGGTTAGGTTAGGTTAGGTTAGGTTAGGTTAGGTTAGGTTAGGTTAGGTTAGGTTAGGTTAGGTTAGGTTAGGTTAGGTTAGGTTAGGTTAGGTTAGGTTAGAGGTTAGGTTAGGTTAGGTTAGGTTAGGTTAGGTTAGGTTAGGTTAGGTTAGGTTAGGTTAGGTTAGGTTAGGTTAGGTTAGGTTAGGTTAGGTTAGGTTAGGTTAGGTTAGGTTAGGTTAGGTTAGGTTAGGTTAGGTTAGGTTAGGTTAGGTTAGGTTAGGTTAGGTTAGGTTAGGTTAGGTTAGGTTAGGTTAGGTTAGGTTAGGTTAGGTTAGGTTAGGTTAGGTTAGGTTAGGTTAGGTTAGGTTAGGTTAGGTTAGGTTAGGTTAGGTTAGGTTAGGTTAGGTTAGGTTAGGTTAGGTTAGGTTAGGTTAGGTTAGGTTAGGTTAGGTTAGGTTAGGTTAGGTTAGGTTAGGTTAGGTTAGGTTAGGTTAGGTTAGGTTAGGTTAGGTTAGGTTAGGTTAGGTTAGGTTAGGTTAGGTTAGGTTAGGTTAGGTTAGGTTAGGTTAGGTTAGGTTAGGTTAGGTTAGGTTAGGTTAGGTTAGGTTAGGTTAGGTTAGGTTAGGTTAGGTTAGGTTAGGTTAGGTTAGGTTAGGTTAGGTTAGGTTAGGTTAGGTTAGGTTAGGTTAGGTTAGGTTAGGTTAGGTTAGGTTAGGTTAGGTTAGGTTAGGTTAGGTTAGGTTAGGTTAGGTTAGGTTAGGTTAGGTTAGGTTAGGTTAGGTTAGGTTAGGTTAGGTTAGGTTAGGTTAGGTTAGGTTAGGTTAGGTTAGGTTAGGTTAGGTTAGGTTAGGTTAGGTTAGGTTAGGTTAGGTTAGGTTAGGTTAGGTTAGGTTAGGTTAGGTTAGGTTAGGTTAGGTTAGGTTAGGTTAGGTTAGGTTAGGTTAGGTTAGGTTAGGTTAGGTTAGGTTAGGTTAGGTTAGGTTAGGTTAGGTTAGGTTAGGTTAGGTTAGGTTAGGTTAGGTTAGGTTAGGTTAGGTTAGGTTAGGTTAGGTTAGGTTAGGTTAGGTTAGGTTAGGTTAGGTTAGGTTAGGTTAGGTTAGGTTAGGTTAGGTTAGGTTAGGTTAGGTTAGGTTAGGTTAGGTTAGGTTAGGTTAGGTTAGGTTAGGTTAGGTTAGGTTAGGTTAGGTTAGGTTAGGTTAGGTTAGGTTAGGTTAGGTTAGGTTAGGTTAGGTTAGGTTAGGTTAGGTTAGGTTAGGTTAGGTTAGGTTAGGTTAGGTTAGGTTAGGTTAGGTTAGGTTAGGTTAGGTTAGGTTAGGTTAGGTTAGGTTAGGTTAGGTTAGGTTAGGTTAGGTTAGGTTAGGTTAGGTTAGGTTAGGTTAGGTTAGGTTAGGTTAGGTTAGGTTAGGTTAGGTTAGGTTAGGTTAGGTTAGGTTAGGTTAGGTTAGGTTAGGTTAGGTTAGGTTAGGTTAGGTTAGGTTAGGTTAGGTTAGGTTAGGTTAGGTTAGGTTAGGTTAGGTTAGGTTAGGTTAGGTTAGGTTAGGTTAGGTTAGGTTAGGTTAGGTTAGGTTAGGTTAGGTTAGGTTAGGTTAGGTTAGGTTAGGTTAGGTTAGGTTAGGTTAGGTTAGGTTAGGTTAGGTTAGGTTAGGTTAGGTTAGGTTAGGTTAGGTTAGGTTAGGTTAGGTTAGGTTAGGTTAGGTTAGGTTAGGTTAGGTTAGGTTAGGTTAGGTTAGGTTAGGTTAGGTTAGGTTAGGTTAGGTTAGGTTAGGTTAGGTTAGGTTAGGTTAGGTTAGGTTAGGTTAGGTTAGGTTAGGTTAGGTTAGGTTAGGTTAGGTTAGGTTAGGTTAGGTTAGGTTAGGTTAGGTTAGGTTAGGTTAGGTTAGGTTAGGTTAGGTTAGGTTAGGTTAGGTTAGGTTAGGTTAGGTTAGGTTAGGTTAGGTTAGGTTAGGTTAGGTTAGGTTAGGTTAGGTTAGGTTAGGTTAGGTTAGGTTAGGTTAGGTTAGGTTAGGTTAGGTTAGGTTAGGTTAGGTTAGGTTAGGTTAGGTTAGGTTAGGTTAGGTTAGGTTAGGTTAGGTTAGGTTAGATTAGGTTAGGTTAGGTTAGGTTAGGTTAGGTTAGGTTAGGTTAGGTTAGGTTAGGTTAGGTTAGGTTAGGTTAGGTTAGGTTAGGTTAGGTTAGGTTAGGTTAGGTTAGGTTAGGTTAGGTTAGGTTAGGTTAGGTTAGGTTAGGTTAGGTTAGGTTAGGTTAGGTTAGGTTAGGTTAGGTTAGGTTAGGTTAGGTTAGGTTAGGTTAGGTTAGGTTAGGTTAGGTTAGGTTAGGTTAGGTTAGGTTAGGTTAGGTTAGGTTAGGTTAGGTTAGGTTAGGTTAGGTTAGGTTAGGTTAGGTTAGGTTAGGTTAGGTTAGGTTAGGTTAGGTTAGGTTAGGTTAGGTTAGGTTAGGTTAGGTTAGGTTAGGTTAGGTTAGGTTAGGTTAGGTTAGGTTAGGTTAGGTTAGGTTAGGTTAGGTTAGGTTAGGTTAGGTTAGGTTAGGTTAGGTTAGGTTAGGTTAGGTTAGGTTAGGTTAGGTTAGGTTAGGTTAGGTTAGGTTAGGTTAGGTTAGGTTAGGTTAGGTTAGGTTAGGTTAGGTTAGGTTAGGTTAGGTTAGGTTAGTTTAGGTTAGGTTAGGTTAGGTTAGGTTAGGTTAGGTTAGGTTAGGTTAGGTTAGGTTAGGTTAGGTTAGGTTAGGTTAGGTTAGGTTAGGTTAGGTTAGGTTAGGTTAGGTTAGGTTAGGTTAGGTTAGGTTAGGTTAGGTTAGGTTAGGTTAGGTTAGGTTAGGTTAGGTTAGGTTAGGTTAGGTTAGGTTAGGTTAGGTTAGGTTAGGTTAGGTTAGGTTAGGTTAGGTTAGGTTAGGTTAGGTTAGGTTAGGTTAGGTTAGGTTAGGTTAGGTTAGGTTAGGTTAGGTTAGGTTAGGTTAGGTTAGGTTAGGTTAGGTTAGGTTAGGTTAGGTTAGGTTAGGTTAGGTTAGGTTAGGTTAGGTTAGGTTAGGTTAGGTTAGGTTAGGTTAGGTTAGGTTAGGTTAGGTTAGGTTAGGTTAGGTTAGGTTAGGTTAGGTTAGGTTAGGTTAGGTTAGGTTAGGTTAGGTTAGGTTAGGTTAGGTTAGGTTAGGTTAGGTTAGGTTAGGTTAGGTTAGGTTAGGTTAGGTTAGGTTAGGTTAGGTTAGGTTAGGTTAGGTTAGGTTAGGTTAGGTTAGGTTAGGTTAGGTTAGGTTAGGTTAGGTTAGGTTAGGTTAGGTTAGGTTAGGTTAGGTTAGGTTAGGTTAGGTTAGGTTAGGTTAGGTTAGGTTAGGTTAGGTTAGGTTAGGTTAGGTTAGGTTAGGTTAGGTTAGGTTAGGTTAGGTTAGGTTAGGTTAGGTTAGGTTAGGTTAGGTTAGGTTAGGTTAGGTTAGGTTAGGTTAGGTTAGGTTAGGTTAGGTTAGGTTAGGTTAGGTTAGGTTAGGTTAGGTTAGGTTAGGTTAGGTTAGGTTAGGTTAGGTTAGGTTAGGTTAGGTTAGGTTAGGTTAGGTTAGGTTAGGTTAGGTTAGGTTAGGTTAGGTTAGGTTAGGTTAGGTTAGGTTAGGTTAGGTTAGGTTAGGTTAGGTTAGGTTAGGTTAGGTTAGGTTAGGTTAGGTTAGGTTAGGTTAGGTTAGGTTAGGTTAGGTTAGGTTAGGTTAGGTTAGGTTAGGTTAGGTTAGGTTAGGTTAGGTTAGGTTAGGTTAGGTTAGGTTAGGTTAGGTTAGGTTAGGTTAGGTTAGGTTAGGTTAGGTTAGGTTAGGTTAGGTTAGGTTAGGTTAGGTTAGGTTAGGTTAGGTTAGGTTAGGTTAGGTTAGGTTAGGTTAGGTTAGGTTAGGTTAGGTTAGGTTAGGTTAGGTTAGGTTAGGTTAGGTTAGGTTAGGTTAGGTTAGGTTAGGTTAGGTTAGGTTAGGTTAGGTTAGGTTAGGTTAGGTTAGGTTAGGTTAGGTTAGGTTAGGTTAGGTTAGGTTAGGTTAGGTTAGGTTAGGTTAGGTTAGGTTAGGTTAGGTTAGGTTAGGTTAGGTTAGGTTAGG
>OU744330.1:2500-15000 GCA_916610235.2 Lasioglossum morio
AACCTAACCTAACCTAACCTAACCTAACCTAACCTAACCTAACCTAACCTAACCTAACCTAACCTAACCTAACCTAACCTAACCTAACCTAACCTAACCTAACCTAACCTAACCTAACCTAACCTAACCTAACCTAACCTAACCTAACCTAACCTAACCTAACCTAACCTAACCTAACCTAACCTAACCTAACCTAACCTAACCTAACCTAACCTAACCTAACCTAACCTAACCTAACCTAACCTAACCTAACCTAACCTAACCTAACCTAACCTAACCTAACCTAACCTAACCTAACCTAACCTAACCTAACCTAACCTAACCTAACCTAACCTAACCTAACCTAACCTAACCTAACCTAACCTAACCTAACCTAACCTAACCTAACCTAACCTAACCTAACCTAACCTAACCTAACCTAACCTAACCTAACCTAACCTAACCTAACCTAACCTAACCTAACCTAACCTAACCTAACCTAACCTAACCTAACCTAACCTAACCTAACCTAACCTAACCTAACCTAACCTAACCTAACCTAACCTAACCTAACCTAACCTAACCTAACCTAACCTAACCTAACCTAACCTAACCTAACCTAACCTAACCTAACCTAACCTAACCTAACCTAACCTAACCTAACCTAACCTAACCTAACCTAACCTAACCTAACCTAACCTAACCTAACCTAACCTAACCTAACCTAACCTAACCTAACCTAACCTAACCTAACCTAACCTAACCTAACCTAACCTAACCTAACCTAACCTAACCTAACCTAACCTAACCTAACCTAACCTAACCTAACCTAACCTAACCTAACCTAACCTAACCTAACCTAACCTAACCTAACCTAACCTAACCTAACCTAACCTAACCTAACCTAACCTAACCTAACCTAACCTAACCTAACCTAACCTAACCTAACCTAACCTAACCTAACCTAACCTAACCTAACCTAACCTAACCTAACCTAACCTAACCTAACCTAACCTAACCTAACCTAACCTAACCTAACCTAACCTAACCTAACCTAACCTAACCTAACCTAACCTAACCTAACCTAACCTAACCTAACCTAACCTAACCTAACCTAACCTCACCTAACCTAACCTAACCTAACCTAACCTAACCTAACCTAACCTAACCTAACCTAACCTAACCTAACCTAACCTAACCTAACCTAACCTAACCTAACCTAACCTAACCTAACCTAACCTAACCTAACCTAACCTAACCTAACCTAACCTAACCTAACCTAACCTAACCTAACCTAACCTAACCTAACCTAACCTAACCTAACCTAACCTAACCTAACCTAACCTAACCTAACCTAACCTAACCTAACCTAACCTAACCTAACCTAACCTAACCTAACCTAACCTAACCTAACCTAACCTAACCTAACCTAACCTAACCTAACCTAACCTAACCTAACCTAACCTAACCTAACCTAACCTAACCTAACCTAACCTAACCTAACCTAACCTAACCTAACCTAACCTAACCTAACCTAACCTAACCTAACCTAACCTAACCTAACCTAACCTAACCTAACCTAACCTAACCTAACCTAACCTAACCTAACCTAACCTAACCTAACCTAACCTAACCTAACCTAACCTAATCTAACCTAACCTAACCTAACCTAACCTAACCTAACCTAACCTAACCTAACCTAACCTAACCTAACCTAACCTAACCTAACCTAACCTAACCTAACCTAACCTAACCTAACCTAACCTAACCTAACCTAACCTAACCTAACCTAACCTAACCTAACCTAACCTAACCTAACCTAACCTAACCTAACCTAACCTAACCTAACCTAACCTAACCTAACCTAACCTAACCTAACCTAACCTAACCTAACCTAACCTAACCTAACCTAACCTAACCTAACCTAACCTAACCTAACCTAACCTAACCTAACCTAACCTAACCTAACCTAACCTAACCTAACCTAACCTAACCTAACCTAACCTAACCTAACCTAACCTAACCTAACCTAACCTAACCTAACCTAACCTAACCTAACCTAACCTAACCTAACCTAACCTAACCTAACCTAACCTAACCTAACCTAACCTAACCTAACCTAACCTAACCTAACCTAACCTAACCTAACCTAACCTAACCTAACCTAACCTAACCTAACCTAACCTAACCTAACCTAACCTAACCTAACCTAACCTAACCTAACCTAACCTAACCTAACCTAACCTAACCTAACCTAACCTAACCTAACCTAACCTAACCTAACCTAACCTAACCTAACCTAACCTAACCTAACCTAACCTAACCTAACCTAACCTAACCTAACCTAACCTAACCTAACCTAACCTAACCTAACCTAACCTAACCTAACCTAACCTAACCTAACCTAACCTAACCTAACCTAACCTAACCTAACCTAACCTAACCTAACCTAACCTAACCTAACCTAACCTAACCTAACCTAACCTAACCTAACCTAACCTAACCTAACCTAACCTAACCTAACCTAACCTAACCTAACCTAACCTAACCTAACCTAACCTAACCTAACCTAACCTAACCTAACCTAACCTAACCTAACCTAACCTAACCTAACCTAACCTAACCTAACCTAACCTAACCTAACCTAACCTAACCTAACCTAACCTAACCTAACCTAACCTAACCTAACCTAACCTAACCTAACCTAACCTAACCTAACCTAACCTAACCTAACCTAACCTAACCTAACCTAACCTAACCTAACCTAACCTAACCTAACCTAACCTAACCTAACCTAACCTAACCTAACCTAACCTAACCTAACCTAACCTAACCTAACCTAACCTAACCTAACCTAACCTAACCTAACCTAACCTAACCTAACCTAACCTAACCTAACCTAACCTAACCTAACCTAACCTAACCTAACCTAACCTAACCTAACCTAACCTAACCTAACCTAACCTAACCTAACCTAACCTAACCTAACCTAACCTAACCTAACCTAACCTAACCTAACCTAACCTAACCTAACCTAACCTAACCTAACCTATCCTAACCTAACCTAACCTAACCTAACCTAACCTAACCTAACCTAACCTAACCTAACCTAACCTAACCTAACCTAACCTAACCTAACCTAACCTAACCTAACCTAACCTAACCTAACCTAACCTAACCTAACCTAACCTAACCTAACCTAACCTAACCTAACCTAACCTAACCTAACCTAACCTAACCTAACCTAACCTAACCTAACCTAACCTAACCTAACCTAACCTAACCTAACCTAACCTAACCTAACCTAACCTAACCTAACCTAACCTAACCTAACCTAACCTAACCTAACCTAACCTAACCTAACCTAACCTAACCTAACCTAACCTAACCTAACCTAACCTAACCTAACCTAACCTAACCTAACCTAACCTAACCTAACCTAACCTAACCTAACCTAACCTAACCTAACCTAACCTAACCTAACCTAACCTAACCTAACCTAACCTAACCTAACCTAACCTAACCTAACCTAACCTAACCTAACCTAACCTAACCTAACCTAACCTAACCTAACCTAACCTAACCTAACCTAACCTAACCTAACCTAACCTAACCTAACCTAACCTAACCTAACCTAACCTAACCTAACCTAACCTAACCTAACCTAACCTAACCTAACCTAACCTAACCTAACCTAACCTAACCTAACCTAACCTAACCTAACCTAACCTAACCTAACCTAACCTAACCTAACCTAACCTAACCTAACCTAACCTAACCTAACCTAACCTAACCTAACCTAACCTAACCTAACCTAACCTAACCTAACCTAACCTAACCTAACCTAACCTAACCTAACCTAACCTAACCTAACCTAACCTAACCTAACCTAACCTAACCTAACCTAACCTAACCTAACCTAACCTAACCTAACCTAACCTAACCTAACCTAACCTAACCTAACCTAACCTAACCTAACCTAACCTAACCTAACCTAACCTAACCTAACCTAACCTAACCTAACCTAACCTAACCTAACCTAACCTAACCTAACCTAACCTAACCTAACCTAACCTAACCTAACCTAACCTAACCTAACCTAACCTAACCTAACCTAACCTAACCTAACCTAACCTAACCTAACCTAACCTAACCTAACCTAACCTAACCTAACCTAACCTAACCTAACCTAACCTAACCTAACCTAACCTAACCTAACCTAACCTAACCTAACCTAACCTAACCTAACCTAACCTAACCTAACCTAACCTAACCTAACCTAACCTAACCTAACCTAACCTAACCTAACCTAACCTAACCTAACCTAACCTAACCTAACCTAACCTAACCTAACCTAACCTAACCTAACCTAACCTAACCTAACCTAACCTAACCTAACCTAACCTAACCTAACCTAACCTAACCTAACCTAACCTAACCTAACCTAACCTAACCTAACCTAACCTAACCTAACCTAACCTAACCTAACCTAACCTAACCTAACCTAACCTAACCTAACCTAACCTAACCTAACCTAACCTAACCTAACCTAACCTAACCTAACCTAACCTAACCTAACCTAACCTAACCTAACCTAACCTAACCTAACCTAACCTAACCTAACCTAACCTAACCTAACCTAACCTAACCTAACCTAACCTAACCTAACCTAACCTAACCTAACCTAACCTAACCTAACCTAACCTAACCTAACCTAACCTAACCTAACCTAACCTAACCTAACCTAACCTAACCTAACCTAACCTAACCTAACCTAACCTAACCTAACCTAACCTAACCTAACCTAACCTAACCTAACCTAACCTAACCTAACCTAACCTAACCTAACCTAACCTAACCTAACCTAACCTAACCTAACCTAACCTAACCTAACCTAACCTAACCTAACCTAACCTAACCTAACCTAACCTAACCTAACCTAACCTAACCTAACCTAACCTAACCTAACCTAACCTAACCTAACCTAACCTAACCTAACCTAACCTAACCTAACCTAACCTAACCTAACCTAACCTAACCTAACCTAACCTAACCTAACCTAACCTAACCTAACCTAACCTAACCTAACCTAACCTAACCTAACCTAACCTAACCTAACCTAACCTAACCTAACCTAACCTAACCTAACCTAACCTAACCTAACCTAACCTAACCTAACCTAACCTAACCTAACCTAACCTAACCTAACCTAACCTAACCTAACCTAACCTAACCTAACCTAACCTAACCTAACCTAACCTAACCTAACCTAACCTAACCTAACCTAACCTAACCTAACCTAACCTAACCTAACCTAACCTAACCTAACCTAACCTAACCTAACCTAACCTAACCTAACCTAACCTAACCTAACCTAACCTAACCTAACCTAACCTAACCTAACCTAACCTAACCTAACCTAACCTAACCTAACCTAACCTAACCTAACCTAACCTAACCTAACCTAACCTAACCTAACCTAACCTAACCTAACCTAACCTAACCTAACCTAACCTAACCTAACCTAACCTAACCTAACCTAACCTAACCTAACCTAACCTAACCTAACCTAACCTAACCTAACCTAACCTAACCTAACCTAACCTAACCTAACCTAACCTAACCTAACCTAACCTAACCTAACCTAACCTAACCTAACCTAACCTAACCTAACCTAACCTAACCTAACCTAACCTAACCTAACCTAACCTAACCTAACCTAACCTAACCTAACCTAACCTAACCTAACCTAACCTAACCTAACCTAACCTAACCTAACCTAACCTAACCTAACCTAACCTAACCTAACCTAACCTAACCTAACCTAACCTAACCTAACCTAACCTAACCTAACCTAACCTAACCTAACCTAACCTAACCTAACCTAACCTAACCTAACCTAACCTAACCTAACCTAACCTAACCTAACCTAACCTAACCTAACCTAACCTAACCTAACCTAACCTAACCTAACCTAACCTAACCTAACCTAACCTAACCTAACCTAACCTAACCTAACCTAACCTAACCTAACCTAACCTAACCTAACCTAACCTAACCTAACCTAACCTAACCTAACCTAACCTAACCTAACCTAACCTAACCTAACCTAACCTAACCTAACCTAACCTAACCTAACCTAACCTAACCTAACCTAACCTAACCTAACCTAACCTAACCTAACCTAACCTAACCTAACCTAACCTAACCTAACCTAACCTAACCTAACCTAACCTAACCTAACCTAACCTAACCTAACCTAACCTAACCTAACCTAACCTAACCTAACCTAACCTAACCTAACCTAACCTAACCTAACCTAACCTAACCTAACCTAACCTAACCTAACCTAACCTAACCTAACCTAACCTAACCTAACCTAACCTAACCTAACCTAACCTAACCTAACCTAACCTAACCTAACCTAACCTAACCTAACCTAACCTAACCTAACCTAACCTAACCTAACCTAACCTAACCTAACCTAACCTAACCTAACCTAACCTAACCTAACCTAACCTAACCTAACCTAACCTAACCTAACCTAACCTAACCTAACCTAACCTAACCTAACCTAACCTAACCTAACCTAACCTAACCTAACCTAACCTAACCTAACCTAACCTAACCTAACCTAACCTAACCTAACCTAACCTAACCTAACCTAACCTAACCTAACCTAACCTAACCTAACCTAACCTAACCTAACCTAACCTAACCTAACCTAACCTAACCTAACCTAACCTAACCTAACCTAACCTAACCTAACCTAACCTAACCTAACCTAACCTAACCTAACCTAACCTAACCTAACCTAACCTAACCTAACCTAACCTAACCTAACCTAACCTAACCTAACCTAACCTAACCTAACCTAACCTAACCTAACCTAACCTAACCTAACCTAACCTAACCTAACCTAACCTAACCTAACCTAACCTAACCTAACCTAACCTAACCTAACCTAACCTAACCTAACCTAACCTAACCTAACCTAACCTAACCTAACCTAACCTAACCTAACCTAACCTAACCTAACCTAACCTAACCTAACCTAACCTAACCTAACCTAACCTAACCTAACCTAACCTAACCTAACCTAACCTAACCTAACCTAACCTAACCTAACCTAACCTAACCTAACCTAACCTAACCTAACCTAACCTAACCTAACCTAACCTAACCTAACCTAACCTAACCTAACCTAACCTAACCTAACCTAACCTAACCTAACCTAACCTAACCTAACCTAACCTAACCTAACCTAACCTAACCTAACCTAACCTAACCTAACCTAACCTAACCTAACCTAACCTAACCTAACCTAACCTAACCTAACCTAACCTAACCTAACCTAACCTAACCTAACCTAACCTAACCTAACCTAACCTAACCTAACCTAACCTAACCTAACCTAACCTAACCTAACCTAACCTAACCTAACCTAACCTAACCTAACCTAACCTAACCTAACCTAACCTAACCTAACCTAACCTAACCTAACCTAACCTAACCTAACCTAACCTAACCTAACCTAACCTAACCTAACCTAACCTAACCTAACCTAACCTAACCTAACCTAACCTAACCTAACCTAACCTAACCTAACCTAACCTAACCTAACCTAACCTAACCTAACCTAACCTAACCTAACCTAACCTAACCTAACCTAACCTAACCTAACCTAACCTAACCTAACCTAACCTAACCTAACCTAACCTAACCTAACCTAACCTAACCTAACCTAACCTAACCTAACCTAACCTAACCTAACCTAACCTAACCTAACCTAACCTAACCTAACCTAACCTAACCTAACCTAACCTAACCTAACCTAACCTAACCTAACCTAACCTAACCTAACCTAACCTAACCTAACCTAACCTAACCTAACCTAACCTAACCTAACCTAACCTAACCTAACCTAACCTAACCTAACCTAACCTAACCTAACCTAACCTAACCTAACCTAACCTAACCTAACCTAACCTAACCTAACCTAACCTAACCTAACCTAACCTAACCTAACCTAACCTAACCTAACCTAACCTAACCTAACCTAACCTAACCTAACCTAACCTAACCTAACCTAACCTAACCTAACCTAACCTAACCTAACCTAACCTAACCTAACCTAACCTAACCTAACCTAACCTAACCTAACCTAACCTAACCTAACCTAACCTAACCTAACCTAACCTAACCTAACCTAACCTAACCTAACCTAACCTAACCTAACCTAACCTAACCTAACCTAACCTAACCTAACCTAACCTAACCTAACCTAACCTAACCTAACCTAACCTAACCTAACCTAACCTAACCTAACCTAACCTAACCTAACCTAACCTAACCTAACCTAACCTAACCTAATCTAACCTAACCTAACCTAACCTAACCTAACCTAACCTAACCTAACCTAACCTAACCTAACCTAACCTAACCTAACCTAACCTAACCTAACCTAACCTAACCTAACCTAACCTAACCTAACCTAACCTAACCTAACCTAACCTAACCTAACCTAACCTAACCTAACCTAACCTAACCTAACCTAACCTAACCTAACCTAACCTAACCTAACCTAACCTAACCTAACCTAACCTAACCTAACCTAACCTAACCTAATCTAACCTAACCTAACCTAACCTAACCTAACCTAACCTAACCTAACCTAACCTAACCTAACCTAACCTAACCTAACCTAACCTAACCTAACCTAACCTAACCTAACCTAACCTAACCTAACCTAACCTAACCTAACCTAACCTAACCTAACCTAACCTAACCTAACCTAACCTAACCTAACCTAACCTAACCTAACCTAACCTAACCTAACCTAACCTAACCTAACCTAACCTAACCTAACCTAACCTAACCTAACCTAACCTAACCTAACCTAACCTAACCTAACCTAACCTAACCTAACCTAACCTAACCTAACCTAACCTAACCTAACCTAACCTAACCTAACCTAACCTAACCTAACCTAACCTAACCTAACCTAACCTAACCTAACCTAACCTAACCTAACCTAACCTAACCTAACCTAACCTAACCTAACCTAACCTAACCTAACCTAACCTAACCTAACCTAACCTAACCTAACCTAACCTAACCTAACCTAACCTAACCTAACCTAACCTAACCTAACCTAACCTAACCTAACCTAACCTAACCTAACCTAACCTAACCTAACCTAACCTAACCTAACCTAACCTAACCTAACCTAACCTAACCTAACCTAACCTAACCTAACCTAACCTAACCTAACCTAACCTCTAACCTAACCTAACCTAACCTAACCTAACCTAACCTAACCTAACCTAACCTAACCTAACCTAACCTAACCTAACCTAACCTAACCTAACCTAACCTAACCTAACCTAACCTAACCTAACCTAACCTAACCTAACCTAACCTAACCTAACCTAACCTAACCTAACCTAACCTAACCTAACCTAACCTAACCTAACCTAACCTAACCTAACCTAACCTAACCTAACCTAACCTAACCTAACCTAACCTAACCTAACCTAACCTAACCTAACCTAACCTAACCTAACCTAACCTAACCTAACCTAACCTAACCTAACCTAACCTAACCTAACCTAACCTAACCTAACCTAACCTAACCTAACCTAACCTAACCTAACCTAACCTAACCTAACCTAACCTAACCTAACCTAACCTAACCTAACCTAACCTAACCTAACCTAACCTAACCTAACCTAACCTAACCTAACCTAACCTAACCTAACCTAACCTAACCTAACCTAACCTAACCTAACCTAACCTAACCTAACCTAACCTAACCTAACCTAACCTAACCTAACCTAACCTAACCTAACCTAACCTAACCTAACCTAACCTAACCTAACCTAACCTAACCTAACCTAACCTAACCTAACCTAACCTAACCTAACCTAACCTAACCTAACCTAACCTAACCTAACCTAACCTAACCTAACCTAACCTAACCTAACCTAACCTAACCTAACCTAACCTAACCTAACCTAACCTAACCTAACCTAACCTAACCTAACCTAACCTAACCTAACCTAACCTAACCTAACCTAACCTAACCTAACCTAACCTAACCTAACCTAACCTAACCTAACCTAACCTAACCTAACCTAACCTAACCTAACCTAACCTAACCTAACCTAACCTAACCTAACCTAACCTAACCTAACCTAACCTAACCTAACCTAACCTAACCTAACCTAACCTAACCTAACCTAACCTAACCTAACCTAACCTAACCTAACCTAACCTAACCTAACCTAACCTAACCTAACCTAACCTAACCTAACCTAACCTAACCTAACCTAACCTAACCTAACCTAACCTAACCTAACCTAACCTAACCTAACCTAACCTAACCTAACCTAACCTAACCTAACCTAACCTAACCTAACCTAACCTAACCTAACCTAACCTAACCTAACCTAACCTAACCTAACCTAACCTAACCTAACCTAACCTAACCTAACCTAACCTAACCTAACCTAACCTAACCTAACCTAACCTAACCTAACCTAACCTAACCTAACCTAACCTAACCTAACCTAACCTAACCTAACCTAACCTAACCTAACCTAACCTAACCTAACCTAACCTAACCTAACCTAACCTAACCTAACCTAACCTAACCTAACCTAACCTAACCTAACCTAACCTAACCTAACCTAACCTAACCTAACCTAACCTAACCTAACCTAACCTAACCTAACCTAACCTAACCTAACCTAACCTAACCTAACCTAACCTAACCTAACCTAACCTAACCTAACCTAACCTAACCTAACCTAACCTAACCTAACCTAACCTAACCTAACCTAACCTAACCTAACCTAACCTAACCTAACCTAACCTAACCTAACCTAACCTAACCTAACCTAACCTAACCTAACCTAACCTAACCTAACCTAACCTAACCTAACCTAACCTAACCTAACCTAACCTAACCTAACCTAACCTAACCTAACCTAACCTAACCTAACCTAACCTAACCTAACCTAACCTAACCTAACCTAACCTAACCTAACCTAACCTAACCTAACCTAACCTAACCTAACCTAACCTAACCTAACCTAACCTAACCTAACCTAACCTAACCTAACCTAACCTAACCTAACCTAACCTAACCTAACCTAACCTAACCTAACCTAACCTAACCTAACCTAACCTAACCTAACCTAACCTAACCTAACCTAACCTAACCTAACCTAACCTAACCTAACCTAACCTAACCTAACCTAACCTAACCTAACCTAACCTAACCTAACCTAACCTAACCTAACCTAACCTAACCTAACCTAACCTAACCTAACCTAACCTAACCTAACCTAACCTAACCTAACCTAACCTAACCTAACCTAACCTAACCTAACCTAACCTAACCTAACCTAACCTAACCTAACCTAACCTAACCTAACCTAACCTAACCTAACCTAACCTAACCTAACCTAACCTAACCTAACCTAACCTAACCTAACCTAACCTAACCTAACCTAACCTAACCTAACCTAACCTAACCTAACCTAACCTAACCTAACCTAACCTAACCTAACCTAACCTAACCTAACCTAACCTAACCTAACCTAACCTAACCTAACCTAACCTAACCTAACCTAACCTAACCTAACCTAACCTAACCTAACCTAACCTAACCTAACCTAACCTAACCTAACCTAACCTAACCTAACCTAACCTAACCTAACCTAACCTAACCTAACCTAACCTAACCTAACCTAACCTAACCTAACCTAACCTAACCTAACCTAACCTAACCTAACCTAACCTAACCTAACCTAACCTAACCTAACCTAACCTAACCTAACCTAACCTAACCTAACCTAACCTAACCTAACCTAACCTAACCTAACCTAACCTAACCTAACCTAACCTAACCTAACCTAACCTAACCTAACCTAACCTAACCTAACCTAACCTAACCTAACCTAACCTAACCTAACCTAACCTAACCTAACCTAACCTAACCTAACCTAACCTAACCTAACCTAACCTAACCTAACCTAACCTAACCTAACCTAACCTAACCTAACCTAACCTAACCTAACCTAACCTAACCTAACCTAACCTAACCTAACCTAACCTAACCTAACCTAACCTAACCTAACCTAACCTAACCTAACCTAACCTAACCTAACCTAACCTAACCTAACCTAATCTAACCTAACCTAACCTAACCTAACCTAACCTAACCTAACCTAACCTAACCTAACCTAACCTAACCTAACCTAACCTAACCTAACCTAACCTAACCTAACCTAACCTAACCTAACCTAACCTAACCTAACCTAACCTAACCTAACCTAACCTAACCTAACCTAACCTAACCTAACCTAACCTAACCTAACCTAACCTAACCTAACCTAACCTAACCTAACCTAACCTAACCTAACCTAACCTAACCTAACCTAACCTAACCTAACCTAACCTAACCTAACCTAACCTAACCTAACCTAACCTAACCTAACCTAACCTAACCTAAC